>VZUI01093410.1:0-33699 GCA_013401135.1 Cettia cetti
AAGGGAAGGGAAGGGAAGGGAAGGGAAGGGAAGGGAAGGGAAGGTTGCGGGAAGGGAAGGGAAGGGAAGGGAAGGGAGAAGAGACAATAAGTTGCAAAACAGATTAATGCAGCCCTATATTTCAGTTCATTAATAATATATCATATTATTAATAACTGATAATCATAGCTTGGCATTTTTTCAAACTACTGTACAATTAAAGAACTTAAGAATTCATAAAATGCACAAGAAAAAAGAAAAAAAAAAAAAACCCAGAGAGGCCACATTACTATTATTAGGACATTATTTCTCTTTAGTATATCAATAATGTAAATGGATGAGTGTGGGTATTAGGTAACTTCATTTATAATGTAAGAAGAGAGATTTTTCTGATATGTTATCTTATGGGAAAAATTGAGCAGAACTTGAATCACATTTTCACCCTGCATATTGCTGCAAGAGTACTGTGATATCATTAAATGAATTGAATTTCCAAATAAGATTACAGCTTTTTTAACCTATTAATTGTCAGTTAAGTAGAAAAAGGACATATATACTGAGTTCCATATCATTTTCCCAGAACAGCAAAATGCAAACTGCCATGTAAATGTTTCTGCCAGCTGCTTAATAGCAAAAAGCAATTGTTATTTCTCAAGGTCAGAAAAACATTTTCTGTAAAATTTGGATTTTGATCATATAATATATTGTTTTCTTTCCTCCTTCACTGAAAAATTATTTCTTTTCATAACAATTACCTATATACTAGTGATTGTCCTTCTAAACAATATCAAAACAAACAAAAACAGAAAATCTAACTGTTCCTAATATTTTCTATAAAGTTTAATCAATTTTTTAAGGTCAAGCACAACAGTGTTTCCAGAGGGGAAAAAAAATTTAGAAAATCAGTATGAAATGCCAAATGTAATTTTAGGAATCAGTCTCTCTGCTCAAAATTTATGTATGATTTATATTTAATGTTTTAGTCTGTAATTCCTAATTTCTAGATGCCTAACATTTTCCCTGATCTTGGAGCATGCTACATCTCAGATCAGTGGAGAAAGATAAACTACTCCTTGACTGGAATGACATAGTTTTTTTTTCTTTGAACTGTTTTGTGTATAAAATGAGGAATGTAGTCATTCTTCTGTAATTTTCACTCAGTGGCAAATAGAACCTGGGCATGGAAACACAGAGTTAATACATAGACATACAATAGTATTACAGAACCATAGACTAGTATGGTGTGGAAGGAACATTTAAAGGCCAACTTTCCCAACTCCTTGAAATGGGCAGTGACATCTTCCACTTGACCAAGATGCTCAGAGCCCCATCCCATATGACCTTGAATATTTCCAGGAATGAGACTTCCACAACTTCTCTGCACAATCTGTTCCTGCTTCTCACCAAGCATATAAAAAAGCTCTTCCTCATATCTAAACAAAATTGAGTCACTTTTTGTTTAAAACCATTTCCTCTTGTCCTATTGCAAGAGGTACTGCTACAAAATTTGTCCCCATCTATAAGAACTTTTTAAGTACGAAAAGCCTCAGCAAAGTATTCCTGGAAATTTTCTTCTCCAGGGTGAACAACTGCAAATTTCTCAGCTTTTACACCAAGAAGAAATGCTACAGACCTCCAGTCATCTTCAGGGACTTCCTCTGGACCCACTCTAACAGTCCTTCTAATGTTGAGGTTACCAGTTCCCAGAGCTGGATGCAATACTCCCTGTGGGGTCTCATGAGAATGAAGTAGAGGGGCAAAGTCACCTGCACCAATCTGATGGCCACTCTTCTTACGATGTAGCCCAGTTATCTTTCTGGGCTGTAAATGCATATGGTCAGCTCATGTCCAGCTTTTCAATGACCAGTACCCTCAAGTCATTCTTGGCAGAGCTGCTCTCAATCCATTCATTCATCAGCCTCAACTGGTACCTGAGATTTCCCTGAATCAGGTGTAAAACCTTGCAGTTGGCTATTTTGAACCTCATGATGCTCCCTTGAACTTGCTCCTCAAGATTTTTGGGGTCCCCCTGGATGACATCCCTTCTTTCCAGTGTGTCAACTGCACCACACAGCTTGGTGTACCCTACAATCTTGCTGAGGGTGCACTTAATCCCTTTGTCATTGATGAAAATATTAAATAGTACTGATCTCCATACGGACCCCTGAGGGCTGCCACTTGTTACTGATCTCCATCAGAATAAAGATGGAAATTTATAGTGTGTACAATTTTCAAAAATCACAGAATAACCAAAGTTGCAAGGGACCTTTGGAGGATACCTGGTCCCACCACCCTTCTCAAGGAGGACTGCCTAAAGCTGGTTGCCCAGGATCATTTCCCCACACTGTTCAAATATCTTGATGGAAGAATCCACAACCCAGCAACCTGTGCTAAGTGACATTTACAGTGAAAAAGTGTTTCCTGATATTCAGATGTAACCTGCTTTGTTTCAGTTTGCACCCATTACCTCTTGTCCTGTCACTGGTCACCACTGGAAAGAGTCTGGCTCTGTCCTCTACAAATCTTTTCTTCAGGTACTTATGCACACTGAAAATATTCCACCTGAAACTTCTCCTCTCTATGCTGACAGTCTCAGTTCTCCCAGGCTTTCCTCACAGTTGCTTCATCATCCTCTTGACTCTCTGACTTTCATGTGTACTAAGAAGCCTAAAACTGGACACAGAAATTCAGCTGTGGCCTCTGCAGGGTTTAGTAGAGGGGAAGGATCTCCTAGCTTGACCTGCAGGCCTCACTCTTCCCAATATAGCCTACTAACCTTGGTGGCAATGACACATGGCTGATACATGTTCAACTTATTGTCCACCAGTACTGCTATGCTTTTCCTGCCAAGCTGCTCTTCATCTGGGCTGTCTCCTGCATATACTGTGCTGAAGTTGCTCTTCCCATATGCAGGATTTTGCACTTCCAGGGTACACTATACCATGAACATAGCCTCCTAAGTTGTGATTTTAGGATACTTGAATCATCAGCACAAAAATGACAGGTATGAGTGAATATGTGAAGGATCCCCTGCCTCTCCTTCAGTAGTGATTGAAAGCAGAATGAAATACTACTGATCACTTCAAATTACTATAGACACTTTGTTTGTGCAACCTAGATTGAGTCTGGGTTCAGATCCAGAATGTTGACAGGTAGATTTCGGCATCTGCATTTAAAAGTTAGTATGTGAAAGATGTTTCTAAATTCTCACTGTATTTTATAGGTGTCTAGGTGTGAATTCAGTTGCTTAAGCATAGGAACTGGTGGAATATTGTATGACTTATTGTATTCTTTCTGGCCCTCAGGTGCTTAACCGAAAGAGTACATGTCTGCTGTTAAGCCTGCATCACACCTGCCAGATTTGTGTGGATATTTCAAGCATTTAGGAAGTTGAAATAGCACTTGGTATTTACGTTTAGGCAATCAAACCTCTTTTTATATATACACACCATGTATAATAGGGCCATAGACACTTGGCTTGCCTGTTAAACCTATATTAAGTTTAATTTGACATGACTAAAGCTTAATTAATGTGCTAATGAAGGTGATGTGTTAATGAGAATTAGTATGGATTAGTGCATGAACTCTTCAATGCAGTCTTTGGAGGCTTTTACAAGAGAGAGGGTTGCTGAGATTGTGAATTAATTCTAGACTCCATGGACAGAACTCCTGAACTAAAATATTCTATATGTCTAGTTCAGCAAAGTGTTTATGAAATGCTACAAAAATATTATTTCTATAAATTGGCTGAAATATTAACAATGTAGCTGTTTTTCTACCCAAGTTCATGTGTAAGTTCATGAAGCTTAATATAAGTGCATCAAATTAAACATTCTGTGTGCTCAAGTGACTTCTCTTCACAAAATTGCACATTCAAACATTGGAGGTTGTCTTTCAGCCCCCTTTGAAATTCTGGTTGACTGAATTTCACATTCTGAGTTGTCTTGTTTTTGCTGTTTAATAAAACATATGGACACATTGTTCCACAAGATAAATTCTGGTTTGCAACTGAATCCCCAAGAAATATTTTTTGAAAGTGTCTGGGGGAGAGTAAAATTAGACAGTAGCTGGATGAGTGACAGGAGTTCACCACTTGTCTCTTTGTACTTGAGGAACTTTTATTGTCTCACCACAGCAGGACTAAAAATGTTTTTTGTTCTTTTCACAGGGACTTTTATTTTTTGATCTGCTTTTACTGCCTTGACATTGCAACACTAGTTGGCTAAGGAAAAATAAAAAAAAATCGTGAAACACCCCAGTAGGAAATGTCAGTGAGTACTACTCTCAGTCTGTACGGGTATCTTAAAGTACATGGTTTGTTCATGGCAACTAACCATTCCCAAGGGTGCTGCTTGACTGTGTGCAGGAACTACCCCTCTGAGACACAGTTTTACAGTCTTACTGCTGGACCAAGTGTTTTTACCTGTCCAAGGAAAGGAGAGGAAATCAGAGTAAAGTGCTGAAGATTTTGTCCACGAATACTTAGAAAGTTCAAGTCTGTGATTTGAACTTTCAGAATCACAGAATATACTGACTTGGAAGGCACCCACAAGGATCATCAAGTCCAACTTTTTTGTGAGTCCCTGTCAATCTGCTGACCGAGTATAGCAGTTAAATGATCAATAGAGTGGCATTGCCTGTTATAGGATGGAAGGCTCCATCTTTCAGCTGCATCAAAAAAAGGCATTGTCACCTATAAGAAGCTAAAAATCTCATGCAATCTAAGATTCATTCAGTGAGTTCAGACCTACTTCCACCTTGATGTGTACGATATATGTTATTGAGGGTGCTGCCTGCATTTGATTTGCAAAGTCTGACTCTCTCAAGATATTACTCCACTGGTAAATGAATTGGTCTCTAGCACCATTACACCATATTTTGAAAACTTAGTTCTTACTCCTCTCCTGGTCTCCCACAGACTGCTTTTCTTTAAGAACCAGCAATGTGCATTTAAACTAAGATGGTACCATGTGTTGCGAGGGCAACCTTGGAGCATGCATTCCTGCCAAAGAAAATGTCAGCAGCATTTTTCACTTCTGGTGGTAGGGGAAAGAATACATCTGTTCCTCTACATTGTAGCTGAAAGCCATAGTCAAGCTGTACTCTGCACATTGCTTGAAGGAAAAAAGACGATTGCTCATCTTTTCAGCTCTTTGTTATGATACATTACCTAGATATTCAAAGGAAAGAAATGGATGGAAGACCACATGAGACAAGATTGCTTTATTTTTGATATCATTACTGACCACCAATATTTTTATTTCACCTCATGACCATCAATCTAAAAATAACAAAATTATTTTATGTGTGTATTTTCCCCCTTTTTTAAGCCTCTTGTTTTTGAAGGGATTTTTTCGTTGTCTTTACCTCTAAGGTTGAGACAAGTACCAAATGTGCCTGTGGTTCCTTTACAAATAGGAAAAATTCATTGATTTCAATTGCAATAATACAATCTTATGCCAAATAGTAGTAAATTTCATCTATTCAATATATTTCCTAATTTTTCGATGTCTTGAATTGAAAGGAAAAAAACCCCAAACCACAAAACAAACAGAAGATCAAAATGACATTATGCCTTTGCTGCTTTGTTATGCTTCTCTCTTAGGTGGAGGGAGAAACTTTGCTGTCTCAGTAATCACAGAATCAAATATTTAAGGTTGTGCCCATTGCCTCACCTATCTACTTATTTTTTATCCTGTCCTAACCTAGGTAAGCATATATTTTTTCCCTGCTTGTAAATAAATGTATATACTTTGTACTTTGTATTATTAATTTCTGGAACGTCATAAAATGTAATTTCAAGCTAACTGGGTCAATAAGTAAAGACATTCCTTGAAAGAATAGTCTTAGTGAAAACCCATTTGTTTATAACTATTTGCATGTGGAAACTCACTGAACATCACTAATTCTTTTGTCTCAAAATTCTGAATATTGAGAAATTAAGCTTGCCTCATAACTGTATGCATTGACATTTCTCTGCTCCAGGAAACTCCTAAGCAGATAAAATAGACTTCACTATTCTTCTGAATTATAGCAAAATAGACTTCTGTGCTATTTGACTCTTTATGTTGTTGCTACCTGTGACATGAAGGAGGATATTTCTTCTTTTACTGAAAAACAGTGGGAGTTTTTGCAGCTAATTTGAATAAGGTCTACACAGAAACAGAAATTCTACCTATAAACATCTAACGTATTTCTGTTATTCACTCAAAAACAGAGATCAGTGAAAACATAGACTTCTATAAGGCAAAGAACAACAGAAGAGCTTTCTTAGTTAAGTTTCAAAGAGAGCTTCCATTATAAGATATTGATGTTAACTAAATTTAAATCATTAAAAAATGTCAAATTTGGGGAGAAGGTCTTGGTAATTACAGGTTAGTAATGTATTCTGCTATCTGTATAATAAATGAAATTCTGTAAAAAAAAGAACTGTTGTCAGGCAAGGTTATAGAATTTTCATTCTTTTGTGTGTATTCAACTGGTCACAATTCTTATATATATATATATATATATATATATACACACATATATATACATACACATATATATATATATATACATACACATATATATATATATACACATATATATAATTTATTTCCAGTGCATATACAAGAAGAGATCTGTGGGTCTCTGGCATCCCTAGTGAGCATCTTTGCTCTAAAGAAACACTAATGAGATATCTACTGAATCAGTAAATCTGATTGTTCATTCAAAATGGATTGTTCATGAAAATTGATTATGGTAAGGAAGTTACTTCTATTTCTGCTGTATGAATGACAGCAGATATAAAAGGATAATACTAAATACTCCATCCAAGAAACTAGGATACAATCTTACTGCAACCGAGATTGAAAACAATTTAAAATATAACTACATCACCTTCCTGAATATTAAGTTATCTGATATTTTTCATTATTCTAATCTTATTCTTTGGAAGAATTATATTAGATGTATCTGTATCATTTGGTGTGCATATGCAAACTGATACTAAAAATTTAAACATCAAAGTTAGCATATGCCTACATTTCTACTACTGGCACTGAATTTTATAATCAAATAATCAAAATTAGTTCTCTTTGCAAGATTTGAAGGCAAGACCTCTTCAAAGGCAATGTGATCCAAAACCAATATGTCACAACTGATGTCCAATTTAAGTAAGTTGTTCACACAGTGAGGGTCACAGTAAGCATAGATCTACTCTTCAGGCAACAACTGGAGGGAATTCAAAATGAAGTAATACAACGATTGGCACTTTGACGTAAGAGGGAAAAATAAAAGCAGAATAAGTAGAGAATTCATGTGATAACTTTCTTCACAATAAATATATATACTGTTAACTCCATAGATACAAAAGGAAACTGAGGATATGGAGGACTTTGTGAAATAAAGCTAATTTTTCTCTATAACAGAGTCTACTTTTCTACATCATGTTCTAGTTAAGATAATACTGTGCTAATCAAAATATTTCTGTGGCAAGTGTTAGTTGATATATATTTCTCTAAGTCAGCTGAAAAATTGCATAGAATACCTTGAGGTTTATTTTAAGCTTGTAAAGTAATTATTTAGGTTCATAGATATCTTTAGACATTTGGAGTTTAAGACTCCAAAACAGTCTTCATCCATGATATATACAGTTACTATTCTGCAAGCAAAGAAAGAAAACACATCCAGGGAAGGAAAATACAAATGGTACAATTGTTCCAATAAGTTTCATTTATAATGTCAGAAGACTTGCAAAAAACATAGGAACATTTTTAGGCATAGTCAAACTTTCCACCTTTTAACATTTCAACAATTTTAAAATTGTTTTACTCAGTTTACTGAAGGACATTTTTGAATCAATGCTCAGCAGCAACTTCTCAAATTCTTACCTTCTTCGTGCTATGTTAACATAACACTCAGATATGTTCTCATTCACTGATAACTTATAGTGAGTTTTGATACTGATCTGTTGCCTAGTGTCAAAAAAGTGTGCAGTTATGGATGTTTTACCAGGATAGTTAGATTCATTCTACAATTAAGAGGTTTAAGAATAAGTTGCTTATTCAACATTTGTGTTTGGAAGCCCCAGATGTCAAAGTAAAATGGCAAACAAACAAATTATTTCTTCAGAGAAAATGGAAATATTCTAGTAAGGAATATCCCTAAAAAATAGTTTGAAAACTACTTGAAGTTTGTTGAAAATTGCTTGATTTTTATGGGTGGAACATCTTGCTTATTTTCCTTTGGACTATAACCAAAGTAGAGTCCTGTTGCGCCCACAACAAGTGAAGAACTCTAATACTTAAACATTAAGTTGAACCAAAGCATAGGCACACTGATAAACCATGACTAGATAAGCACTTTATAGGCCCAATGGTCTCATGCTAAAAAATAGCCCTGGCCCACTGTTTAACACAAAAGTCTTCTATGCCATAGGAAATGTTCCATTAATTTTAAGCATAGGGTAATGGCAAAGGCCCTGAAAATATGGGCATAGGTTAAAAACAGGACCTGGAATGATGAACAGGGGCTCAAGAAGTGGGAAAAGATTTATTTTACAGTGAGAAAAGAAGTATCTAAGAAATCGGAGTAGCAGGCTGTGACATCTGGTGGGTTATGAAAATAATATTTCCGACTCTGCACAGTGTGTAGTCCACTGGATGGAACCAAAGGCTGGGAGCTGAAGAGATTCAAGCATCATATAAAAAGAGATCACAATATTGCAGACTGGTTGGGATTGGAAAGACCATTGGAAGATCATCTGGACCAAAGCCCCTGCTAAACTGGATTCACCTAAAGTGGGTTGCACAGGATAGCATCCAGGTGGGTTTTGAATATCGCCAGAGAAATGGGTGCCCCAGCCTCTCTGAGTAACCTGATCTAGTGCTCTGTCACCCTTCAAGGCAAAGAATTTTCCCCTCATGTTCAGATGGAACTTCTGTGATTTACTTTGTGAGCCCTTTACCTCTCCATCTGGTTGGGATTCACACTTTGGGGTTTCACTTATATACCTGTGCTGTTTCTCTGTTAAGATGTCACACATCTGACTGCAGGGTAGGAAGCAACTAAGTGTGTTAATCAATGAATATAAAGTATTCATTTGACTGTGGCAGGAATCTCGGGCATCAGTTTTGTCTGATAGGCACTTGTCAAATTGACTTCTACTTCTGTTTGTTTGTCTGTTTGTTTGTTTGTTTATCTGAAATACAGATATCACACAGTGAGAAAGGTGAGGGAAGAGTTGAGAAGGTGAAAGAGAAGTTAAGGCAGGGAAAGAAGATTACTTGTGATAGTAATTATAGAGAACAATATAGCACAGGGGAACAAGAATGAACAGACTCCAGGCTGTAGACAAGTGTCAGCAAGGTAAGAGTCATACTTTAATTCCCAGGAGAGACCCAACATATTAATTTTCTGACTTTTCATGCAATGACTGAAATGGAAAAAGTAGCCTTGTAGTCTTGATCAAAACTGTAGGAAACCACATACTGACTTATGCATGGTGCTTCTACAAAGCAGATCTTGCTTAATTAATTCTTATATTATCTCAGATTAGTTTACAGAGTGATTTTAAAAGAAACCCTAAAGAGAACATTTTTTAAAAGTTGGCTCATAACTTTTTTTAAGCTTTTTGACTATTAATGATAGGATTTGTTACTGAGATCTGTTAGTTTTAACAGTATAGCGGGGTTTTTTCTTAAATGTTCTTCAGTATAGTACTGCTATAAGCTTAGTCTTACCTGAGTTTTTGCCACTGGATGAGCCACCAACTTAGTAGCTTGCCCAAATTTTCTTAGTTTAGCCCATTACTGGATAATGTAACAGTATAAGCTCCTCTTACCATTCTCACATATTTAGCTGCAAGTGAGCCTTTTTTCCTCTAATGTCACCCCTGTGTATATGCATGGTCAAGGTTTCATTAAGCTCTTCAAAAGCATAACAAAAACTCTGTATATTAATCAAATATCTGCAGAAAATGCCTAACTTTGATGTCAGTTTTATTTACTTCTCCTCTGATTCTGAGATGCACAAACTCTCAGCCATCTGGTTGTCAATCCCACAAAAGATCTTCACAACTTGAACTGACATTTTAGAAGTATGGATCAGGTGGAGATTGTTTCTCCCCACCATTCCTTCTTCTTCAAAGAGGTCTTTAGGATCACAAATGCTAAATCCCTGCTGATCACTTGACTTGTGCAACCAAGAATTGACCCGTACAATCTACTTGCTCCTCCCCATGTCTTGCTCTTTCACCAGCAAGATGGAGAAAAAACCACTTGGACCACCACGGCCACCTTCGCTTTTATTGCCAGAGCTAAATAGTTGCTTTGGTTACACCAGAAGCCTCTGCCAGCATTATTATTTCTTCCTGCATTAGTAAGATGAAGTGACTGGTTATATGAAGGCCAGATGAACCATAGCTGATTCCTTGCAACATCCCTATTCTGGGCACTCAAGCAAAGCAGCAAATCCCTAGAGCTGAAACTCCAGTTTCACCAGTTGAAATTAGAGCAGGTTTTCAGATTCTGTGTTCTCCAACTAATTTAAGTGTCCAGTTCTCATTTGACTCATACCTTCTTCGACATAACTTCTTCCCCCATCTTTGGGAGCAGGTCAAAGGACCTCTGGAGATGAATACCTATGGGAGGAGTAGGTAAATTTTTTTGCCTGTTGACAGAAATCATAATATTCTAGAGTTTCTTTGACTCAAGAATTTCTCTCTGATGCCTAATCTGGTCTTCCACTTTTGTGCACCATTAGGTATTCAAAAATCTGTCTCTGCAAGGTCTCTGTGAACCTCTTTTCATTCCTTTTATCTTGTGTGGTGTTAATAATCCAATATTTGAATCTTTTTATATATTTACCTTTGTTTTTCACAATTGTTTTCACAGACAAACAGGAAATAATGGTAGCCTGGAGCAGCAAAACTTATCAGCAAAATGTACAGTAAAAGTAAATTGGATGGTCATACTATATAAGCCAGAACCTATGAAATAAGAAAATGGAAGGAGTATAATACAGGGTTCAATATATTTCTTGTCAGTAGCAACATGTTAAATAAATCTGCAATTAATAAATTCATCTTGTTTCAACCTGTCATTACAGAGAAGAACAAATAAGATTCTCAACCCATCATGCTATGTAGCAGATCACTTGATTCATTCAAATATCAACATAAATAATGCCTTTAGAAGAGATGATCAGCACAAATGTCAGGTTTACATGTAATTTCACAAAATAATCAACTTCACAGACAGAAATTATAAAGATTCAATTAACATCATACCACTCAACAGGTGTGGTAAACCTTCAAAAGCTACATAATATTATCATTACCATTCTAAATATTATCATTACCATTCTAAACTCTGCTAGATTAAAAAACCAGGTTCTTGCTAGCTCACAAATCTAGCAGGAAAGAAAAAATAACAGAAAAAATGGAGATGTCTATGGAATCTACATCTGAGTCCCTTCTCAGTTCTCTCAGGCTATGGAAATAGATACTGTCGTGACATTGCTCATCTCACATAGTTCAATAATTTTTTTCTGGACAAGACAAATTGCCCCACAACTTATTTCTCTGTATTTACTCTAAAAAAACCTAGCTGCAATTCAAATTTGTCTCATCTGATTTCGCCCAATTAAAAGTGAAATATCTGTGAAGAGCAGTGTTCTGAAATCTCTCTTGCATTACTCTTCATCCAGAGTTTGATTCTTTGTGTCTGTTCTATTTTAGGAATGGATGGATCACCCTGATTACATCTATGGCTTTTTACACATAGAAGAAATCTAAGTGATATATCTAGAATAAGCCCCCAAAACTAAGGATAAGCATCTTTTCATCTAATTATCTTTTATCACTGTAAGACTGACTGAACACTGACACAGGCTGCCCAGCAAGCCTGTGGAGTTCATACCTTGCATGTACTTAAAAATGATATGGCTGTAGTTCTGGGCAACCAGTTCTAGGTGGCCCAGCTTGTGCAATCTGGTAGCTTGTACCTGTTGTACTGACTGGTCTACATTAAGAAAAGATCTAATAGTTTTGGAGCAATCCCTCACAAAGAGTGATAGTATGGAGTCTTTGTGAACAGGGAAGGTACCTGCTTTTTACCAAACAGATACACTAAAATAACGAATGCAGATAGCAGCTTCTTGCTAAGTACAAGTCACAGCATGAGTAATTACAATAATTAAGATTGAGATTTTTAAAAGGTTTGGAATTATTATATCTGATATATATTGATGCCACATATGGCAGTAAACCATAATTTAGATCCTTAAATATCTGTTCAAAACCCATAATTTTAAAGATATGTAGGGTCTCCAGACTTTACCACTAAATTCTCTAGATCCCTTAACAATACCTAACAAAATATACAAATTCACTTTCTTATCTCTTTCATGTTTTGATTCAATGGCCAGAACTCTCAGCCCAGTATTTCAATATCCCAATTGCAGTTCTCTTTCTTAAAAAATGTTTCACATATGATTGACCTCTCCACCCTCTGAAAGTGCTGCATCTTGTAAGAAGCAATTAGCGGGGTGACAATATAAGTCTGATTCTGCAGTTAGTTTTTCATGGCAGTTACCTGTTAAGGTGAGAAAAGAACTTTAATTACAGCTCCAGTGTGTATATATCAAAAAAATCTTTACAGATAATTTTATGACCAATCCAGGCCTCAGCTTTGATATTTTGGGCCTTAGTAGAAAGGTGAATGAAATTTGAGCACTACAAATTTCAGTACATTTACTATTGAAATGTTGAAATCATTTTCAGATCTACCCTTTGCTTGTTTCTTGTATTCTTGAGTAGACATGAGTAGTCACAAATGTTTATTAAGGGGGCCTGGGGCATAAAAATTCCTCTATGGTTAGAAGAGGGAAGTCTGTAGTTCCAGAGAAGCATGCAGAACATATAAAATTAAACTCTTTAACAGCCCTTGAATGAGATTCTTTCTCTCTCCAATAATGGAGAAGTCTATGGAGACCAGTTCTGAAAGAAAAATTTGGTCTTGCATACATACACATTGATGTTTCCCAAGTAATTTTAAAATTAGGCAAATTTCTAGCAAGAATTTGCAATGGTAAATGGAAATACTAGCAAACTATGTAGTTATGAAATTTTTTAAACATCACCAGGACAATGGATTTATGTCAGTAACTAAAAAAAAAATTGGTCTTCTGTCGTTCTTCCCTCTCCTCTGTTCTTCTTCCTTTGGTCATTACATCATTCAAGAAAGTTGTATAGATTCCTCCTAAAAAGAACTTGAACTATGATCTCCCAAGCATAATTTTAATAGCAAAGCTATGTTCAGTGAAACAGGTATAACATTAATAATGGACGTGTTGTGAACTCGTATTAATAAAAGATTAAATTATGATTAGGAATAAATTAGCTGGATACTGGTTGAATAAAAAAAAATATAAAAAAACAAAAAAACAAAAAACAAACCTTTGCAAATCCCCCAGAACTATCAGTTCTACAATTGCCTGATAAATCTAATATATAATGGACTTCCCAGAACGAAAACCTTATATGTTCCTCTGTCCCAAACAAGGAAAATTTCACCTTGTGAAACTTTTTTACTCTTTGAGAATCATGTAAGCAAATGAAAGGAAAAAAAAATGTACTTGCTTCTCGAAATGTGGATTATATTCTATATGGCTTCATGGAGAATAAAAGTGTAGACAGCATAAATATATTCACAATTAAATATTTCTCCTTGTTAAACAGCTACAGAGTAGCATAAGCTCTGATACCTTGGGGTAGGAGGAAATCCCAGGGAAATAATTGTTTCCTTTTTTTGCAAACTGTTAAATAGCAAACTATCAAAAACATCATTAGATTGACATTTTTTCTTTTTATTTTATAAAATGTGTTCATTTCATGTGGGAACTTTTTTTTGGACAATACTCATTATTGATGAAGACCAAAATAAGTCTTCAAGCGAGGTCATATATAATTGATAACTACATATGTTTCAGCAGCTGCCAGTATTATGCTGCTATACATGTTTTATATTTGCAACATTCTCCTTTATATTAGAAAATGTGTCCATTTCTCTCTGAGACAATTTTCCCCTTAAATCTTTATAGGTAGTATAAAAGAAAATTTTTAATTTGCTCAGGAAATCAGATTAATCACACAAAGTAATGTTTTACATAAGAAACAATACTTTATGCAGAAAAATAGCTGATTCAGTTTGAAGATTGTGAAGTGGAAGTGATATAGAACTTCTCAGCTTTATAACCTCTATGAAGAACAAAATATACTTAAAGTATTTTTCTACTAAATAATAAACCAATAATTAGATAAAAAAGTCTAAATTAATACAAATTGTGCCATCAAAAATTAAGAAAGCATAGCCACTTAAGATTTATATGCTTATTTGCATTATTTTCTTTCTTTATTAGTTGACATGCAAACAGTGTTTACTATTACGGTAATGAAAAATAACATTTTATGGGGTTTTTTTCCACAGAAATAATTTAAATAAATAATTTTAAAATTATGGCAACATAAATATACTATTTGTAAATCAAAACGAAACAAAAACATACATTGAAGAAACATATCATGTTTAGAAATAGACTTTTCGGAGAATAAGGAACAATTTTTAAGTGTCCTTGTGAAAAGATCAGATAAGCTATGACTGTTTAACTTTTTCTCTACATTCAGTATGTGCTAGTACTACTATTCCTGATTACAATAATATTCTAAATCTCAAAAACTCGGTGTACTGATGAATAATTGTAATGAGAAATGTCAAATAGCCTAAAGCTGAATTAATTACTGTTTTTATATCTACATGCTAAGGATATGTCCATATAGGTATGTAGTTAAAAGAATACAAAAGTTGAGAAATGAATCATTAAGGTTACAACAAAATGTGAGAACAAAGGTTACACCTGCAAATATAATTCAGCCCCCAGGCAAATAAACATCATGTAATGTGGCATAATAACACCATTAGAAGCTATTTTTTGCTATAGGACAGCCAACATTTATTTATTTTTTTTTCTAACTTTTTGATTCTTTTGTAACTGATACTCACCAATGTATCATTTTTTGCACCAAAGAGAAAAAAAAATCATAACACAGAAAAATATTAGTCATCCCCTGAAGTCTTTGGCAGGCTCAGGATCTTTAGAAGAATTTTAGTTCATTTATCATGTGAACTATAGCACTAAGGTGGCTGTTAACTTCTCCATTAGCCTAGCTTCACAGAAGGATGGAGGCATTTGGAGTTTTGAGCCACTATGATAGATTTTGGGGTTTTTTTAATCTGAAAAGGTACACTACATTCAGGAAGAATAGTTTTCAACTAAAACTCTGGAGAGAAGTTTGTCTGATGTGAAAGACCTCTACACTCATTATTGTAATTTGACTTTCGTCTGGCACTATCATTCTATGCTCAGTGTCTGTTCCTGTTTTTTTCTCTCTTGTCAGTCCAAGAATCCCATATTTGTCCATTCACTTCCTGAGTTCTACTACACATTTGCTATCTCCTGCCATTGCCTAATTTGGTCCCTGCACGTCTCCTTCATTGCTGAACCTCACCCTCCTCAGTCCACAATCAACTCCTCTCTCTCCTAAACCTTGCCATTTCCCTTCTTTGTTAATGTCCTTCTCTGGTCTTTTTTCCTGATCTTTCCTGCCACACAAGCCCACACATATTCAATTCGTATACAGAAATCCCTGTTAATTAATGAGAACATTTTTACTTTTCATTAATCTATTTTTTTAGCTATCAAGCAAACTTAAAGTTCTAAATTCTAATTCTATTAAAAAAAAAGAATGGTAAATGTAAAAAGGCAACCAGCATGACTGCACTTCAAATACACAGAACAAGAGCTGTTCTCCAAATTTCATTTAAAAAAAAAATATATAGTCAGTGATATAACTCAGAAAATAACCAGGATGGGAATTTTAAGTTTAAATGATTTAACATTGGCAAAATTAATATCAAGTGAAAGCATTATTTTCCTACAGGAAGCATCTAGGAAAATAAGATCTCTACACTTGCTATAAATGGAAGATCATAATTTTGATATGAAATAAATTTTGGTTAGAATTAAGGAATAATTGATGGATTAAAGTTGCAAGGTATATCTGAAGACTAATCCAACCTCTTGTTAAAAGTAGAATTAATTTCAAAGATAGGTCACATTGTTAATGTCTTGTCTAGATGAATTATGAAAATATCAAAGGGTGGAGATCTCAAAGCCCTTCTGGGGAACCACCTCCAATGCTCAGCGTCTTTCACTGTCAAGAATTTTCTCCTCAAAGTCAACCACAATCTCATTTATGTAGTTGTTTTCTTATCCTTCTAGATATTTCACAGGAGAAACTCTTGTCCTGTAGTCCTGATTTTTGTAGATGAGACCTAAAAATTAATCCCCTCCTTTATCCTTTTTTTCTTCAAACTCAGCAACTATAGTAATTTCATCACATTCTCTAGTTTGTCAACTTCTGTCTTATACTAAGGCATCGAATATGGGATACAACTTTCACATCACATTGCAGTTTTCCAGCCTCATAAGTACCAGAATGAAGGGTATTTCACTTACCCTGATATAATGGCTGTACAAGATCCTTGCAAGAGTCATCACTGCAAATGCACAATGCACTTTTTTAGATGACAGAGGTCACAGGATTCTGCTTAAGTTACACTGAAACTCATATAATTATTCTAATTCAATCTTCTTGTATGTACAATTTTTAAAACCTGTTTCATCCAAGAGCTTTGGATGATCCAATTTTCCCGTATATATGATTATAAAATTATTTTCAGTTTAAATATTATGAATTAGAGCAATTCAATTGAATTCCATAGAACAGTTCAATAGAATAGGGTTTTTTAAAAAATAAATTAATAAATACTATACGCTATTTCCAACTACTTTTAGTAAAACCTGCAGTTTCAGCTGCAAGAAATAGGGGTTTTGGAACATGCAGGTGTTCTTTCCTATCTGAAGGCAGTGTTCCCAGGCTGGTACCTACATGGAGCAGGCTTTAGGTTCAGTGCTGTTTTTTACAAACACCCTTGTGCTGCAGGTGTCACAGCAGCCTGTCAGGATTTGGCCTCAGCAGACAGCTCAGCTCCATACATCTGCTCACTCCTCCACAGTGACGTGGAGAGACAATTGAGAGGCTAAAAGTGATAAAAAAGGGAATTGAGATAAGCAGTTTAACAGGTAAAGCAAAAGCTGCACACACAAGCAAAGTAAAGCAAGAAATTAATCCACCACTTCCCCTTGGCAAGCAGGTGTGCAGCCATCTCCAGGAAAATAGGGCTCCATCAGGCATAACAGTGACTTGGAAATACAAATACCATGAGTCCAAACATCCTTCCATCTTCTTTCCCCAGAATTGTATGCTAAGCATTATACTATATGGTGTGGGATACCATTTTGATTAGCTGGAATCAGCTGTCCTGGTTGCATCCCCTCCCAAATTCTTGTGCTCTCCCAGACTCATAGCTTGTGGGGTGGGGTGAGGAGAAGGAAAGGCCTTCAGGCTGTGTAAGCATTGCTCAGCAGTAACTAAAAATTTTCCATGTTATCAATACTCTTTCACTCACAAATCCAAAAGACAGTAATATATGGGGTTTTATGAAGAAAATAAGTTCTGTTCCAGTCAAAAGCAGTGGAAGAACACAAACTGAAATCCAGAGAAGGCATGGGTGTCATCTTCTATTTTATTGTCATAAATAAACATCTCTTTCCTTGTCTTTCCTTCTGTCTTTCAATAAGAACTTTATCTATCATAGGAATTAATTGTCAGGCATAATTATGATGTCATATCAGAGCACTAAGAATATTTTGAATCTCCCCCAGCCTACAGAATAAGTGTCTGCTCCTCTTCTTTAATAAAAATAAAAATGTAGGGAAGCTTCTGGCTAGCTCAGTAACAGATGCTGTTGTTGATTCTGATCCAGTTGTTGGCACTGCCTTCCCTCCCCACTGTTACCACAACAAGAAGAAAAAAAAAAAGTTTAATTTAGCTCTTAACCTTCAGCCCCTCTGAGGAATGTGTCATCATTTCCATGTCTTATGCCAATTGATTTCATATGCATTATTTTGCTTTCATCCCTGAAGTGGTTTTGCCATGTTTAAAGCAATTAAAGCACATAGAAAGTAGAATTGCAGAAATCTGAATGGAAACTTTAACATCAGGGAATAGGTAATTATATGCCTTGGGGCAGGATCCGGTAGGAACAGAGGTACTTGAAGTGGGACTTAAGTGACATTTATCTGTATATATCAAACTTCAGTTTTCTGTTTTCTTCTTCAACAGCTGTCTGCTTATTATAATTTGACCTTTGAGCAGTTTTGACAGACCTAAGAATCTTAATGCTAAGCTATATTCAATCTATAAAAGAATTATGCCTCTACCTGAGTCCTGTGAGAGGCCTTATCAAGATCCCTGCAAAATACAGAGGAGGTTATCACTTAAGAAATATCTATATGTACATATATATACATGTACATATATTCATAGCTCACTGAACAAAGTCTGCATTCAATTCTTTCCTGTTGCAGGAAGTTTAAACCATCAAACTGAAGGCAGTGCACAGGACCTAGGAATACTTCTATCTATTTTACTGAGACTTCTATTGAAAGAAGCAGTATCTTATTCTACAGTCTCTTTGTTAGGGAATTTTACCTGTGTAAAGAAATCTTGGTTTGCAGTCACTTAGGTCTTACTGTATATACACCTGGCATATTAGACTAAAAGTCTCAGCAATAAGTATGAATAACCATCTCTCTGTCACTCAAAACCTATCCTTCTCTTTCTGTTCCAGTAAATTCCTCATCCTTAGCAATCATCCTTGGTATGTTTCCTTATGTTTAGTAAGAGCTATAGTACACATAGATGGATGTGTTTTATGTGCTTTAGAGAGTATTTTAGAGGACACATTTTAGTGTGGGCACATTTTAAAGGAAACTTTTACTCTGTTTTTGTCCCAAGTTGGTCAGACATGATCCAATCTAGTCTCGCACCTGCTGGATTTATTAGCGCAGTACTTTGGTCAGGATAATACTCCAAGAATAAAGAGTACAAGAAAGAGAACCCTGCTTCTTCTTGAAGTACATAACCCTTTCAATGCACTTCTGTCAAGTGAAAAGGGAAGATTTCTTTGACCCTCAAGTGTTTAATTTGTCTGTCAGTGCTCCAGGAAAGCTAGACCCTCATGCCCAACCAGTCTGTCAGTGCTAAATTGCCTAATTTAAGCTCTTTACCTGATGGATTTGGAGGTGGCACGTTCAAAGTTGTTCTTTTCATGATTTACACATAATCATGGAATTGTGTAAGTTGGAAAAGATGTTTAAGATCACCTACAATTAGTCCAGCCATTAACCTAGATCTGTCAAGTCCAGCACTAAGCCATGTCCCTAAGTGCCACACCTACACATCTTTCAAACACCTCCAGGAACAGCAGCTTGATTACTTCCCTGGGCAGCCTGACAACCACAGCTTGACAACCCTTTAGGTGAAGACGTTTTTCCTATTACCTAGTTTAAACTTCCTCTGGTGCAACTTGAAACCTTTTTCTTGTGTCCTGGGTTATGCAGTATATAAACAAAAAAAGTTTAAACTCATTAGGCAAATGTTCCAGAGCAATAACTTATGTCAAACTCTGAGTCACACTCTACTTCCTCTCTTTCTCACTTACTGAGAAATCACTTCCTGTGCAGAAACTAATCTATGATCACAGACAGGAAAAACACATTGTGATCTTATTTTCTGTTACACCAATGAGTTGTTACAGTGAGAAGTAGGGTAAGATGTGTTTCTCACTGCACTTGATATCATAAGCATGCATTTCATCTGATGAATTTCTAATGACAGATAAGTGTACAATACAAGATTAGAATCCAGTATCTCTTATGTTTAGGCTCTCAGAAAACTCTTCAGGCACCACCATACACACAATAAACACATTTTATTGAGAGACTTTTAGAGATGTTTCTGTGCAACCTCTCCTGAATTCAACAGTATCTCAAAAAAAAAAAAAAAAGGCAATAAAACAATAATGAAATCAAACAATAGCAATAAAAATATTTTTAAAAGTTCTTGTGGTTTTAATTACATATTTATGAATGTGAAAAATAAATTACTGCTTTGCCAGAGGTCATTAGAACACCACAGGTTAATTTCTATTTAATTACACTGAGAGAACTAACACTTGGTAACTGCAATTTAGGTTTTAAACATTTTATCATAGAACAGTGACAATTTCATATAAGTTCACTTGTAATAACATAGTAGTTACAGCTATAGACATTTGTAAAACTGTGAAAAATAATCTTAATCCCAGCTTTCAAAATAATATTATTAGAACAATATTTGCATTAATGAATATTATCCATTTGATGGTTAACATTTATAATTTCCTTACTATTAAATTTTTTAAAAATGTTGAAACATATTAAGTATACAAATGCTTATTAAATAATTCAGCATTTATGTAGCAAAAAGAAAAATTCATGCCTGCATAAGGGAAGATAAATCTGGGGGTCCTTTTTTTTTCCAGGAAAAAAAAACGCTGAGCTAGAAATGAGACATAATTCTGAATACCTTCCTACTCTGCCTATAAAAAAAATATATAGCCATTCTATCAAATAATTTTTATGAAAGTTCACCTTTGTGAGGAATAAAACAAAATATTAATTTTGGGGTTCTAACTTTTTGGCAGCCTACAGTTCCACTTACAAATTAAATAACAAAAGAGAACACAACATATACATGAATTTATACAGGTTTTTTTTTGGTCTGGATAATGATTTAGTAGTCTAATAATCCATATTGCCTGATTAATTTAGAAAACTCTAATTAAAATGAGCAAAACTTCCGTATGAAGTTTTTCTGTTTGAGTTTGGGTTGGGTTGCTTGGGGGTTTTTTGCATTTTGTTTTTTGTTTGCTTTGTTTGTTTGTTATTTGGGGTTTTTTTGGTTGGTTTTGTTGTGTCTGTCCTTCCACCCCTCTCCCCCACAATTAGCTCTAAATTATCATTTTTTTTTCTGCTGTTTTTATGTTCAGTGTTTCTTTCTCTGTGACCCTACTAAAAATGACCATTGCAGGCTCATTCTAGAAGGAGAGTGAAGGAGTACATTGAATTGTCACCACTCTGACTTCTTTGCCAGTCACATGGTAATTTATTTTTTCACCTCAGCCTTAGGCACATCTGGATTTAGTTTTAATTTCATAATTTCTTACCGAAGTGTGTTTTCTTTGCCACCTCACAACTGTTCATCTTAACTGGATCCAGTCAGGAGTTCCCTTATGGTGTCTGAACAGACACTCGTCTGATGAATCTCTGGTGCTTTAGCATATGAACATTGCAGGAGTTGGTGACCAATACTCCTAACCTTCAGTTACAGAAATCTGTCTCGGTTACCACAGTAAAGAGAGTGAAAGACAGTCTTTTTATAGAATTCCCTTAGAAACATGTACTTGTGAATGGTTATAAGATCTGAAGCCCCATAAGAGAAAGTCAGAGTAATTTTTCCTTTTTATCTGGTTCAGCTCCTGCATTTATTGCATTTATTGACTAGAAGTAAGCACAGATCTTTTATTTTCACTTTTTTTTTTTTTTTAATTTATTTGCCTTGGGGTTGCATACAGCAGAAAAGAGAACTCATGCTCTTTTCACACAGTATTAGAGTACAGGAGACAGGTCACAATCACTCCAAATGAAACCTCCTCATAATACAAAGTTAAATATAAATAAATAAACACATACACACTTATACATACCGCATGTGAGAATATAGTCAAATGTTTGCTGCATAAATTGTAAACCACCCTGGCTTTTTTTCCTGTCACAACTTCAGCAATCCCAGCAAAATCTTATTATGTATTTGGTTGTTCCTACGGCTAGTTATTCAAAGGAAGTTCAGGAAAAAAAAAAATGCTTCTTCAAGTACTTATAATATTAAAATAACAGTGAGAAATTGCATTTTAGTTACTGCCTTTCATGTGCTCTGTTGTATGTCAGAAAATCAGAAAATTCTCTTTTTTATAGTCATCATAGGTTTTTTATATAAAACATTATGGAAATTATAAAGTGAGATTTTAGTTCTGTTGGGTTTGAAAGTCTGTTTCAAATCTTAGAGGTTTTGTAGAAATTCAGAACACCTATAAAAACAAATATTATCTAATACACATACTGAAGTAAAATATAATTTTGATAATTCCAACAGTATGGGATTTTGATCCTGTATTTTACGAGGGACATGTTCTTTTTTCCTTTACAATGTCTGTAAGTGCCTTGAGAACAGTTCTTTGAACCCAGCAATATCCTATCTCAAGCACAATATACTACTCTAAGATTCTATTTTTTCTTTTTATATTTCAAAAGTTATTATGATATTAAGAGTTTTCTGATCATGATCATAGGTCAAGAATGCTGAATAGAATTTGAGATTTGCCCTGGTTAGAGAAATGTTTCCAGACATCCATGAGAAAAGGATCTAGTGTAATAACTGAAAGCCTAAGAGCAGATAAACAACAGATAGGAAATAGAACAGCAGGTATATGCTAAGATTTAGATGAGCTCTAAAGGCTTTTGGTTTATCACTAGTGGATCTTGCATAATCAAACACTATGGCATGGATGAAGAGGTGTGTGTGCTGCAGCTCTGATATCCTGACACAAGAGTCACTCAGGATTGCCTGTGCCATTCTTGGATATGCTGACAGTCTTGAATGGTACTGGATGACTGATTGAATTTTTTTATTAGAATAAAAAAAGCCTTTATTGACAACTAAAATATGAGAAACATGCTTAAGTCTTCCTTGAAAAGTATTTCTAGACTAACATCAGAAAAATATTAAGCAAACTGTGAAGGCTGCTATTTGGCATTAAATTAATAACCAGGTGATACCCTAGTGTCACTTGTTCTTTGGGAGCAAATTCTTCACAATCATTGGATGTGTTTTTGCTGTTTATTTTTTTTTCTTTCTTTTTCTAGATGCAGAATAGAATTCTTTTAACTTTTTGATCATCATGTCATCCATGATTCAGACTATCAGCTCAATTTCTGCCACAGCAGGTGATTTTCATAAAAACACTGGTTTTAAAAATTCCGGGGGGGAAATTAAGACTTCTCAAGCTGCACCCTCTTGATAGTGGGAGAGAAAACAAAACAAACTAAGAGAGATTATATGTTAGAGTCTCAATTTAACAAAAATTCAGGAAGTTTCCTTCCACGTTGAATGGGTGGTATTGTTATGGATCATGGGAGAGTGTTCGATAAGCCCTGCCTTAGGCTCAGATTTTGGCTGCAGTTTGACTTTGGTGACCTGCACCTCAAGAACTCTGGCTTGCAAGTTCTTAGGAGTGTCAAATCAGGTCTCTTATGGGTTATTTATTGAATAGACAGGAGATTAACAGAAAAAAGGCCTTAAACAGAGTTATTACACTGGATAAACAAAAAAACTAGCAGTAGATTGCATAAAACAGTGCATGACATAGAGGTATAAAGGACTATAACTAGCAAAGAAATAGTAGGAGTCAGTGTTATTTACCACCAAATTGATGATCGGGGGCACAAAATCCTTCCTGGCTAATAATAATTATTTTTATTGGCTTTTAGTCAGCATTCAGGTACTGATTTTAAAACAAATAGAATTTTTCTTCTATGTATTTCACACTGTAGTTTTGGTCATGAAAGAAAAGTAGGTGGCAACTTACAAATCCAAGCTCAAAACAACCTCCATTCGTCTTTCTTTTTTTTCAAGAAAGAGCCTTCTAAGTCATAGTTTTACCACTATATGATTAATATTTTGTTTCTATTTGAAGCCTGTGCTATAAATAAATATGCTTTTTTTTTTCCCCCTGGTCTTTAGTTTAGTAATCACATGAATCTCAGATGCAAGAGCTGAAGGTGTTGCTTATGAGACAGAGTGTCACTATTTCTGTTTTGATTTACTGTGTGAATGAATGCATGAAATTACTCTTAGTCTGTGTCAGTTCAACACTGAAAGGTGTCTGTTCCTGTTTAGGAGCTGGTGTCCCAGACACAAAGAGCAGCACAAGACATTTCCTGCCGTCAGAGACCTGAACAGATAAAGTCCCCCCTCAGGACCCTCATTTGGGATGAGCTCTCTAATTTGCAGAGACATACTGTCCAGTTAGTGCTAGGAACTGCAGTCTACTGCATGTAATTTACTTTGTTTTACTGTCTCTCTCTAGCAGTCCCATGCTGTCTGAGCAGCCCCTCAAAGGTCTCTCCCATGTCTTCTCAGGCATTTACTGTCATAGTTTTGTTTGCTCATCCTGGTTGTCACGCTCAGTCCACAGCGCTCCCACACGGTTGTTGAATAGGTGTGTCCGGTATTGCCTGATCACCTAACTTCTGAGCCCTGTGCCAGGAAGCAGTTGGAGCAGAAAACTGGCCTTGTTTTCAAACAGCAAAGAATTTCATAAAATCAGACTGTAGTCATAAAATGGTTTGAGTTAAAGGGTCTTTTAAAGATCATCTAATTTCAATGCTCCTGCTGTGGTTAGATACATCTTTCACTAAGTTAGGTTCTCAATTCTGGTCCAACCTGATCATGAATCTTTTCAGGTAGGGAGCATTCATAGATTCTCTGGGAAATCTTTTCAGTCTCAGCAACCTAGTAACAAATAATTTCTTCTTTCATCCTACCTGCTAAGTCCCTACTTGCTGGCTCTGTTCCCCATGTTCCGTATCAGAAACATATGGACTAATTTTAATAACATCTATTCCTTTTCAAACAAAACTGGACTGATCATTCCGACCTACTTTTAATAATGATATCTTTTACAGATAAACTTAACAGCAAAAGTTAATAAAAAATAAGTGGTTCCTGTATTGATTTGCTACATATATTTCTCAATTATTCTTGTTTTGAAATTTTAGTTTTACAGAATTCAGCAGCACTACTCGACTTTTATTATGTCAAGATTCAGAGTGTCCAACATTTAATCATAAGATCTTACTGTTGAAACAGTGAGAAATAAGAATAACACAGAGTAAAACTTTGAAATACTGATTTTTTTTCTCTATAAGCTGAATTTAGTTCAGTACATTATCATTTCAAAATTCATTTCTGCTTTTAATACAGTTTCATGATCCCTGGTTTTATTTTTTTAAACTTTGAGACAAACTGTGTCTTTTTTCCACAATTCTTGCAATTTCAAGTATACAAAAAACATAGTTTTACCAATGTAGATATCGATGCATAAATATTTTTAATAGAACAAGAAACTAAAATTACAATGAAGTGTTTGTATGTTTGGTGAATAATGAATGACTTTTCATTTCCAGCCCTGCAATGTATCATGAATGAATTTTTATCTTTGCTCAGTGGGTTGAAAATCTGTTTCACTTCCTTAACTCAGCATTGGCATCATTGTCTCTCTGAAGCTGTTGGAATGGATGTTCTAAGAAATTGCCTGCGCATTAAGTTTAAATTAGCTGTGATTATTATTCAGAAAATAATGAGACTCAGAGCAAATCATGCTATTAGCAAAAGCTTTTGCATTAGTATCATATTTTCTACTCTGTTTACTGCTAAATCTACAGTTTACCTAAAGAAGGAGTAAGAGGAGAAATGCTGATAAAGGAATTAGGAGAGAACATGTAAAATGATGGGAATATTACTTTGCTATAGCTTATTTGAAGCATAAGAATATGTTTTTTCAGAAGTAGGATTTATAACCTTGTATGTAGACTATTTCTTAAAACTTACTGTAGGAGATTGCTTTATATATATATACATATCTGATATTTTCCCTAAGAAAGAAATACCAGGTTTTTTCTTGATTAACAGACAGACACAAAGTATTTCAATTTGGGCATTATATTATTTATATCAATTATATCAATTTATATTATTTATATAGCTTATAATAGAGAAATTAAATACAAAGAGGGACCTGCAACACTGACAATAACAAAAAAGCAGTATTTAGAGAAAAATTAGTACCTCAAGGATTTTATTAATTTTACCTATATTACCTATAACTGTAAAATTTTCTAATATTAGCCATAGATATGCACTGTTTTCCTCTGCTAGTTTTTAAGTAAGATTAAACCACTCTTTTTAGGTGTAATGTTAACATTTGAGCTACACCAGAAAAGAGCAGAAGCACGAGATGAACTCGAAGATGTCAAAAGCAGAACACTTTGGAATAAAAGGCCTTAGCAGAAGGAATGCAATCCTGGAGTGAGATCTAGTAAGGATGGTAAGCTTGGGAACAGAAAACTTTTAAAAGGAAAAAGCCTCACAATAGTGGAACTAAGAGATACTATAAATGAAAATTAGAACCAATATGGGATCAAAATCTTAGAAAAAAAAGTTAAAACTAATACATGAATGTATGTATATACAATTACTGCTCTTAAATTAAAAAAGATAATATTTCTTATGCAAGTGCAACATCTACTCTTAATAAGCTGTCTATGTATTAAAATGTGAGTTTTCTGTAAGAAATATGTCATTTTGGAAGGGTTTTTTATTAATTTTCTGCAGGAAATAAACTTCCAAATCTGAAATATATAGGTACATATTGAAAAGGAAAACAGTGGGGGTTTTTTTATCTCATTAAAGAACAAAGAATCAAGTCTCTCTAATTCTTCAATTGTTATTCATTTTACATTTTACATACACCAGAAATTTCTGTAGTCTAATACATAGTTATTAGTTTTCTGTAGTTTCTCACTCTAGAAGGCATTCCAATATCTCCCTCTACTATTAATGTCTGGATTTGAACATGGAAGGGCTACCTTTCATGCTACCAAGATGAAATTTTTATTTTTAAATCTACTGAGCAGAAAATCTTTTCATTAATACTTCTACCCCAACGCTCTCCTAAATCCTAATTGTTCATTACTCAGGCAGATTTAGGCTACTACAAAAGCATATTTCTCATGAACAACTGAAAGGATGTTATCCTCCAGTATTTGACTCCTAAATTCGATGTCTAAATGTCATTACAATTGATTTATGGACACTTATAGACACACGGAAGTTATTCAAAGCTTCCTAGCCTGAGACATCTATATGCCAGAAAAATGAGAGCAAAGGAGAGACCTGAGCCTGACATAACACCAGCTGAAGAGCAGGACATAATAATGGTATTGGAAAAGACATCAGATAACTAAAATATTGGAAAATGGGTCACCTTGTAGCTTTAGGACTAATTCATATAGTTCCTTATTTTTTCTGATATTTTTCTCCAAAATTGCAAATAATTCTTAGATGCACAAGCTGCGTCATGATTCTGACTCAGGTCCAGATCTACGCAATTAGAAGCTCATTTTGAAGGGTCTTCACATCAAGCAGTGGTCTTAACTCTTATTTTAGCCACTGTGGATCTATTTTGGACATTCAGAGATATCTATAAATCAGTTCAGTTAAGATTTTTGGCAGTTAGAAATCAGTTCAGCTGCCTGAACACAATATTTTTGACACATCTGAGGTTTTCTAAAAGGTTCAGAGACAGTTGGCACATATGATTATGGAGACAGAAACCTTTCTGAAGTGGCAGCTGGAAGCCAGGTGGGATAATATAGGACATTTCAAATGACATTTGTTAGGAAATACTTGGGCAACTGAACTGAGACCATGATGTCTGTATGGCTTTTCTTCAGTTGCCTTTTATGTTAGCACATTGAAATGATGTAGGTAATTAAAACTAGCAAAAAAAACCTGTGATAGTTGATAGTGTTACAAATTCTTCTGAACACTTACCATGTTATAACATTATGATTCTCAATCCACTTTTTCAGAGTTAATTTATAAAGCTAAAGAGAAGTGTTAGAGCAAGATAAAAAATAAAGACAGTTAATGGAGAAAAAGATATGTTTGAAATGTAAAATGAGATGGCAAGCTGATGAAGCAGAGAAGCAAAGGAATGTTGTTCCAAGAGGCAATATTTTAAAAGCTTCTAATACCTGTATGGTAAGTGCAGATAGAAGAGTACAAACAAAGTAGACAGTTAATGAAAGGGGGAAAAAGGGATTATTCAAAAAAGAAACTGAGGAATCTTTATAGGGATTTTAAAACACTGTCAGCAGAATATAAGTGGGACAAAGTAAAGAAAAATTGGACTGAATGCAGGAACAATAATTATCTTTTCATGTGAATACTGTGATTACTGTTCCTTGCCCATTTATGAGAAAGGGATAATTGTTGCCTTAATTTCTTTACATTAGGAGTTTACCAGTTTTGAAAGTAATTGGAAGAGGAGATGATAATAAAAAGCAGAGAAAATGATGACTCTATGATAGTCCAGGGATTTACCTACAGCATAAAATAAAAAATAAAGAAAAAAATCTGTATGGCTCTTATACATGCTCCTCTGGCAAGCAGTAAATTAGGGGAAACTTGTGTTTTGGAATTTGAAAGAAACTCGAGTAGAAAGCTCTTCAACTGTAATTTCCCCTCTGAAATTCAAAGCATTCTGTATTTATGACATTTATCTCCCTTTCCCCAGATCTTTTTGACATCAAGATGTGAATACATAATCTACCCACTGATTACTCTTCCTATGAAACAAGACATTGGTTTATCTTTTCAGTTGAGTACTTAGGAAGTTAGTTATCATACAGTAATTATGTAGTGATTGTGTAACTTCACTTTAACACAATCTCCATAAATGGTGAGAGGAAGTATCTTTCCTGATTGTCCCTTTTTTACAACCTTCCCAAGATGTCATGGGCTTAGATGAATTTGTGGTTGTCCCAGGAGAGAGAGTCTTCTGTTCTTTGTCACTGTTGCCCAGAATATTATTGTGTAATGTTAATCTCCATACAACCTAAACCAAGCATTCATATCTCTTCATTCATGCAGGAAGACCTAATAACACAGTCATAATCATAATTCTTACATGATCAACTTCAGTTTGTACATTATACGTATTTCTAAATTTATTTTGGTCCTAATAAGAATGGTGCTATAATACAAAATATTTAATGAGTTATGCAGAATCTCCTGGCAGTTAAAGTACTTTCTTGGCAAACAGGTGATATGGATGTAAATGATAAATGCAGATGCATCCTCAGGATGTGGAAATACTTCAACCAGAATGATTCCATGTGTAATGGTGGATAAACATGCAACTGATATATGAGATACAAGTAATGTATATTCAAATCTCAGATACTGATCTCTTCTCTCTGGTGACCAGTGACAGGACCTGAGGGAACGGCAGCTGTGTTGAGGTAGAATTATGTTGAATATTAGAAAAAGTTCTTCATGCAGATGGTGGTTGGGCACTGTAACAGTCTTCCCAGAGAGCCTTGGTGACAGTGCCAAACCTGACAGAATTCAAAAAGCATTTGAAAAACACTTTCAGGCATATAGTTTGATTCTTGGGATGGTCCTGTGAAGGACCAGGTGTTGGACGCAATTATCCTTGTGAGACCCTTCCAACTCAATATATTCTATGATTTTATGAAATTACATGCTCCTTTGTGTCGGTGGTATCTAAAATATAAGTTTGCCAAAAATATAGCTATTTCTCAGGTAACTAAATAATGAAGTAGTGAACTATACTTCACAGGTTCAATTTGGAGCAGCCCCCTATAGAATTTCAAAAGTCTGAGTCTGAAAAAAACCAAACCCAAACCCAAATAAACCCAAAGCCAAAACAACATGTTAAAAATGTTCCTTGTCAGCAACATTGCTTTTAAAATACAAAATTTAGGTTGATGTTCAAGCAAGATGTGAAGATAGGAGTAATACGGTTTAGGAAATTCACTAAAGGAGCAATGAGCCATTTGAAGCTAAGCTAGTGTTAAAAGAAATGTGAAAGAGAACTAGCATAAGAAAATTAGATCTAGACCAAACAGCACTTTGGTCTCCAGCTCAAAATACCAAATACCTACAAAGAAAGCTTATCTGTATTGACAAAGCTATGTCAGGAAGGGATAAGTGTAGCAAAACCAATTTGAGCAATAATGGGAATGTGACATTGCATTAACGCTGGTCCAATTGGGATTTTTTGCATTTTGTATTCCCAGGAAATTTCTGATAATGTGATAAAGAAAGCTGGAAAAAAGGAGCTGGATAGGGTAATTCTCCTGTTAGCCTGTTGCATATAGAAGTGTTAGGGAAAATTAAAAGACTTGTTATTTATGAAGAAATAATCAAGTGCATATAAAAGATAATACATGGCACTACTTATGATGAGAGAAAATTTTGTGGATTTTATGCTGTGGGTTTTTTTTAAGCTTAATGGTATTGTTACTGATACCATTAGGAAAAAACCTCCATATATGTCCTTGAAGACTGTTTTGAAAATTGTGTTTTGTTCACCCTCCAAAAAAATTATATAGGAAAATAAAAATATATACTTCAGTGTGCAGACTGTTTTATATGTAGAATATCTGGGGGGAAAAAAAATGGTGTGGGGAATGGAGAAGGAAGATATTTATAAATAGAAACCATAAAAAATCTCGGTGTGCAACTTTTTTAAGAAAGAAAAATCAAATGGTAGCAACATGCATAAGAGAGAAAACAGACCCAGCAAAATTTATACATCTTAAGAAGAACTGAGTAAATAGCCCTAGGGAACAAAATATTTAAAAACTAAAGGACACATTCTTGAAATCCTTCTTTTGAGACAATACTGCACCACACCCAATTGTTTATCTAAGTTTGCCTTCTGGGACCATATCATTCATCAACTGTTACTATTTCACTATTAAAATACCTTACTGCTATTTTGTACATTGATGAAATTGAAAAAAAAAATTTGCTTGGATTTTCAGCCATTTGTACTGAACAGAAGATGGGAATTCTGATGTATGACTTACTTCAATAAACAAAGATGGTGAAAGTAATTTTTGTTGAGAAATATCTATTGACTATGGCTATCTTGGCTTACAAACTCAAAGCTGACACCTACATTTTAGGAGAAAAAAACTGTGTATCAAGATGCTTGCATTCAGAAGATAATTTTCTTTGTAATGAGTATATAATTTTTATAACTTTTTGTTGCTTCTTTCTATATTTTTAGTAATTTATAGAAAGAAAAAAATCATCATATTTACTGCAAAGCCATGGAGAAAAAAAACAACCAAACTCTCTATTCAGAATTTTCTTTCATTTTCCAAATAAAATTTATAATCCTTTAATATAAACTGAAATTTTCTATGAATTTGGGAAAAACCCCCCCAACATTGTAGTTGTAGATATATTGTTTAGGTATTTGAAAATTCTATTTTTTGGTATTTCAAGGCTTTAACAGTGAGTGGCTTCTTCCAGATTTGCAAGGGTGAAGTGTTTCGGAGTTGTGGTTTTCACATAAAAATTTCATGCCCCAAATTATGTGATTCTTCATTTAAAATAATTTCCTTCTTTGTCATGTTGAATAGAAGTCATCAGATAACTTCTGATATTGTCTTTAATTTTTTAGTTTTCTTTCTCTCTTATGGTGCCTGGGTTTTTTTAGTAACTGCTACTTTAGAGGGCAATCTTGAAGAATGAGTATAACCACAAATATAACAGATGTCTCATAAAATTAACTTCAATTGCTTCTATATGACCTCTATTGAGGAAGTAAGACTCAAATTGAAGTCAGCAAGAGCAGCTGTAGATTCTGCTGTTAGATAACAGTGACCTGCATTCCCAAGGGTAGTGCCCATAAATAAGAGAATTGTTGTCCTGCAAACAATAAATGTGATTAATGCCAGAATAACTTAGCTAGCACAGCTTCAGCCACACAGTGATGTGACATCTTGGGTCAGAAAGAATAGATTCAGTAATAACAATTAAAATTTATCCACTAGGTAAGCAAATTTTGCTGTGCTCAGGAGACAACCATATACTGAGTTTAATGCCATAATGATTTTATTATCTTTGGGCTTGTTTTTTTTTTTTTTTCTTCTCCTCCACTTCTTAGATTCTCTCTTGCTAAGTTTCTCTAAGTATCTTGTACTTATACATTTGGGTAGAATATATTTATTTATATAGATGTATCAGTTTTGCTGTCTTACAAACAATCTAAATTTGAAAAAAAATTGAGAAGTCTCTTGACCTTTTATCTCCTTTTACAGAGTTGAATGTAGGGGAATGAGAAATGGCTGAGGAGATACTATTGAAACAACTACACAGAATAAATGTCACTATGGCAAAATGGAGCTGGCATCATCACAATGATCCGAGTATTTACTCAGCTTCTTGAGTAGGCTTTGCAGATCTTAAAAATGGTTTTGCTTTGCCATTATATTTCTCAAAATATGCACGCATTAGGTGAGATGACTGAAGAGTAGAAATGTTTCGACTTTTGAGGCCACAGTAGTCATGAGAATACAATATCCATATAACTTACAGATTTAGTTGGACTCATACATCAAGACTATCATCTTTCTTTTAATACTTCTCAATCAGTTCAGTGCTCAGAATTTTGTATGCATGCAAGGAAGACAGAGATATTATATGTTAGAAATATCTTTCTGACAGTATCCTGTCACATATTTTTTCCCAAATACTTTGAAATGTACTTTTCAATGAATCACAGATAAAAGCTGGTTCATCCTTATACTGACTGGTGTTGTCTTACTCTGCCCTATTACAAACAAGGTTTGGATAAATAAATTATAATCAGCAGGCTACAGAAATTTTAAGCTATGCTTGGTGCATGTATGGCAGTAAAACTGACCATATATGGATATGTAGAGTATATATGGATATGAATATGTATGGATAGTTCTAATAGGCTGTCTGCCAGTTAAAGGTATTTTTAGACATTTTCTGCTTTCTTTCAGAAAATATTTTGATGTGAGCAAGAAGAAAAACATATCAAAACATTAATTTTTCTCGTAAAACCACAGATTAAATTTCAACCCAGAAGCAAAGTACCTTAGAGCAACATATTTAAAAGTGCTGCTAGACTATGAGTAGTTATTGTGCAAAGTGTTTATGCTTAAACAAACATATTTGTTATAACTGGCAGATTTAAGTAAGATTCACAACCTGAAATGTTTATCATAAGCAGTTCAAGGTGGGAAAAATTAAATAGTTCCTACATTAAGCTATGTGTGCTCATCCATGTATCTTAATTTCTGACTGATATTTCAATATCGATTTTTTAAACATTTTAGTTTTTCAGTCTAGACTATCCTAGATCTTGTTGATTTATGTATATAAATGAATTTAACATTAAACCATTAGGACTTCCTTGTGAGGGGAAGAGAAGAGCCAGGCACTAATCTCTTCTCTCTGGCAGCCAGTGACAGGACCTAAAGGAACAGCCTGAAGCTGTGTCAGGGAAGATTTGGGTTGGATATTAGGAAAAGGTTTTCCTCTCAGAGAGTGTTTGGGCACTGGAACAGCGTCCCCTGGGAAGCGGTCACAGCACCAAACCTGACAGAGTTTAAAAAGTATTCTGACAATGCTCTCAGGCACAGGGTGTGGCTCTTGGGGAAGGTGCTGTGCAGGGCCAGGAGCTGGACTTGATCCGTGAGGGTCCCTTCCAACTCATAATATTCTGTGATTTCCTAGCAATAGTTTCTTGTTTTTCTAGGGTTGAAAAAGTTTATGTGATACAATTTTACTTCTGTCCTGGGTTGATGGTGCCTCTGTATCCCAGATCGTGAGATTGTTGTGTCTGGCGGCAGCGGCCTTTCCCCGCAGCACTTCCCCCCCTTTGCTTCCCCCCACCCTGCGGGCTGCGGCTGCTGCTCCGGCCTCTGCCTGCTGTGGCTGGCTTCGCTGCTTCGCTGCTTCGCTTGCTTTGCTTGCTT